>JAXQQM020060203.1:0-37500 GCA_034641835.2 Pinus albicaulis
TAAAAAAAAAATAACTCCTTACATTTCCATGTGAAGTTATAGGTGTATGTTACAAGTGGTATCAGAGCTAAAGGTTGCAGCACTGGTGCCTTTGGGATTTGTTAAAGAAATTGAGGTATGTTATAAATTGATTCTAAAGAGATCTGAGATGAAATGTGCATATGTGAATGAAGGCATCGCATCTCTAATCCAGGTTGAATAAAGAGTTTCAAGAGATAAGTATTATTATCTTTCTTTTCTTGAAACACTAGTTATTGCACTTATGGAAAATACACTGCTTACAAAGTAAATAACTGTTGAGTTGGAGTTTCTTTAAAAAGGATATGTATTTTCCATGTACGTAAAACTTCTATTGTTGTGTTGAAGTTTCCTTGAAAAGAGTTAGGAATTTGGTTTCTTGAAAAAGAAACATGTGTGTGCTTAAAAATTTAACTAATATACATTTGATTCTTCATGAGAGAAATATGTATATTTTGAAAATAAATCTTGCATGTGAATCTTGCAACTAAAAGAGACAAATATAGAGTAAAACGTGGTTTTACTGAATATGTAAGTTTGTGTATTTTCATCCCAATAGTCCTTGTGCCATGATATGTAGGCATGCATAGGAATTTTATGTAAAAAGGAGAGTATGTGGTTATTTGCTAAAACTTCTTGAAAAAAAAGAAGGTAATTCTTAAAGATATTTCATGGGTTGAGAGATAAGTTAATGAGTTTTTCTTGGAAAAGAAGTCATGAAGAACTATGTTAGTTTCTCATAATACTTTCTTGGAGAAATTTTATGTTGAATCTTATGTGAAAAGAAGACTTGCTTCTTGGGAAAATATTATGTTGTTCTTACAGAAAAGAATAACCTCTTGAATATATTACATTGCTAGATGGATTATGTCAACTTCTTGATTTAGGTATATTAAAGGTTAAGTTAACCTTGTTAGTGTTGCGTAGCTTTTATGCATAAAAGAGGCTATCTATGGTAAATTATTGGAAGCAAAGCATGAGAAGCTTGCATGTAGAATCATAGAGGAACAAGGTTCTTTACATGGATAGAAGATCTATTGAGTATGTGAGTACTTTATGCTATCATAACTATTATGTTAGTTTCATTTGGAGTAAGTACATACATAGGCATCCAATAGATGTATTAGATTTCATCAGAAAGAACATAAGTTTATATGTGGAAAATGATAACATGTTTTGTTATCATACTTTAGAAAATATTCTTGGGAAAAGAAGATGAATTACATGTACAAAAACTGAAGTAATGTTTTGGTTTCCTTGAAATATATACAAGGCTAACGTGGGTATAATATTTCAAGAATAAGGCATGTATTCTTATGTTTTATTCCATTAGTTTTATGGAAAATAAAACCATGTTTTTCATTCCTATTATGTTATATGTCCTCGAAGAGGAATCATGAGTTTTCCTACTCGATTATGTTAAGTACTTTGTTGGGGAATTAATCTTTATGCATTGTATGCATAGGAAAAACAGTCAATGTGTTAGCTTTATTATATTTTCATGCTCCAAAGGCAAAATTTGAAGTGGTGGGTCTTTTGTAAAATTTTAAGTAAATCAAATGCACATTGTGTAATTTTCCATTAAAGGAATTTTTGAATAGATATAGTGATTTGTCTTGTACGAATGTGTGCATGTGTGAAAAATTTCATAATAATGTGGGAGTTATTTGACATGAATTGATAATTAGTTACCCACACTAATGTAGAGATGTTAGAAGAAAGCATGTTGTGACATTGTATTCACATCTGATATATGCACACAAATAGGTGTTAAAGATCACTCAAATATTGATTATTTATTGATTAAGGCTTTATCTTATCATGCTATGAAATATTGTCGATGTTGCTAAAATAAAACATTGTGTAGAGGAGAAATGTGATTTCCTGATGGGGATGAATACCGCAGTAGGGAGAGAAGTTCTTCAAATGAAATAAAGATAAGTATTTTATTTTATTTTATTTTAAGAATTCTATGCATATGCATGTTGATTTCCTTTAAATATGAATTGTTATATACGTAAAAAAATTGCATTGCATGAGATTAACTTCTATTCAAAAGAATTCTTAAAAAAGTACATGCTATTATAATATTTTTTTTTTCTGCATAAGAATATGCATATGAGATTAATATGTGTATTATGCTTTATTTCCGTCGGAAAGAAATTATAAAAAGCATGAAAGAAAAATAGTTACCTTTCATTTGAGTTTGAAAAGAAGTAATTGTTTTTGCATGCAATAAAATTTCTAAAGTTACCATGCACTACTTTAAAAAGATGAATGTGTATAGTGATGGTGTGTGAAACTAAAGCATAAATGCAAAAGATGAGGAAAGTCCTTATATAAGATGATAGAGTGTTAAAAATAAATGGAATAAAGCCTCTTAATGAGTCCAGTTGTGAAACTTAACTAAATAACTAGTTGACTAACTAGTGTTTGCATGAGTCGTCATGGATGAATTAAAACTATTAATAGAATTGATTAGTTATGAATGAATAAATAATGAAAGTTATATGCACGAATCGATTTTGACTAAAGCTAATTTAAAGTTGTGAACAAGTGATTATGATAATTACTTTGTATGTCAGTCCGTTGGAACAGAAAATTATGGGATTTGGAAATGTTTGCATTCATACCCTAATCGTTATTGACACATACGCAATAATGAATATTTGTATATAGTTTTAACCATGAAGACATTGTATGCAAGACAACATTTTATGCAAGAACTTAAAATTATTTCATAAGATAATATGTGCTTGAGAAATGCATATTTACGATTAGCATTGTTTCTTATAGTAAGCATAGAAGCAGAACAGAAACGTGTAAAAATCAGAAAAATAAAACATCATAAACATCACAATGTGAATTGCAACAAAGAAACACAGCAAAATGCTTAATGTACAACACATTTATGTTACTTCCTGTGGGGAAGTTGTGATAGCTTCATTAAAGCTAACTAGTATTAACTAGTTAAAGACAATTTTGTTTAATTTTCTTTTATCTGGCAAGAAAAACTTAAATCATCACTGTTGATAAAGCAAATTATTTAATTTGCTGAAATTAATTAATGAAAAGAAAATCTTTTTAAGCTGATGGTAAAAATGTTTCCAAGAATAGGAGGTGGTTGGGGATAGTTGGAAAGACAGTTACCTACTCCTCTGAGGATAAAGCTTAATCCTAAAGGAGGAGTAGGGGTTCTGTGCCAAATGGTAAAGGGGAGTATTTTCTAGAACTAGTTGGGTCCAGTTGAAAATAGCTCACAACATCCCTTGTAAAGCCATAATTTTCTAAGTGTAACTGGATTGGCCATCCAGAGGTCATAGCAGAAAGAGAATTTATTCCACTATTAACCCGGGGCACCGTCCAGATTCTGGAGCTAGGGGCAAGTGGAGGACGTAATAGCCTCCCTTGATGGTTGGGAGGACCACAGCCAAAGACTAAATTTGAGCAAGTGGCAATACTTTTAGTAAGGGCATTTTATGATCTAATCACTGGATGCCTTTAGCACGTAGCTAAGACAAGCAGCAATTTGATGCACTCGACAGACCCAGAATGGTACTAGGGAAATACTTTTGATTGAAACATCTGTTGATATTGCAAGAATGTTGATAGTTTCAAGTATTTTCATTTTGAAAACTATGTGACTAATGTGATTGAATGGTTAGTCATACATTGCAGGCTCTTTCCAGGAAGTGTTGATGGGTGTTCAACCATTCTATGAGAGGTTGTGTAAAAGCCATCATTTCTTCCAATAGTAATTGGTAAGTTCGTATAGATATTTTTCTATATTTTTGTGAATTAAATAAGGGATAAGAAGTTAGAAATGGAAATGAAATATTATTTGTGCTATACATGCCTATGAATATGGATAAAAAAAAACATTATTTTTTCAATTAATGGTATTTAAGGAAACAAATTGCACTATACATGCTTATGAATATGGATAAAAAAAACATTATTGTTTCAATTAATGGTATTCAAGGAAACAAAATGGGAATGACACCCTTTGGGTTGTTTATATTATTATATCATGATTATAAGCTTAAGTTTCTATGAGAGAAGCACACCAAGGATGGTGTTCTCTTAAGGGGGGGAGTATGTAACAGACCTCCTCCGTAAACACTTATGGTAAATATATTTTTACCTTAATTATTCAAATCAAGAAAATAAAGAGTTGGTTCATGAGAAACGAATTCTTGATAACGGTGTAATGGTTATTTTCATATATTGGAAAATAGATTAAAGAGGGGGATGAGTACTCTCTTGGTGGAAAAGGAAAAAAAATTTGATTCATGGCTGGAGATGGAGAGAGGATTGTGTTTATTTAGCTCTCCAAGTTCCTTCACGCACGTTTTTCTTGCAGACTCGCATGGAGACCGATATATGGATATAGAGGATGATTAATTTTAGAGGATGCTCTCTTCAATGATTGCTTTTTGAAGATTATTTTTTGGATCTTCTTCTGACTAAAGAATTGTTAGTATGGAGACCGGTGCCATACTCAGACAGAGAAAGTGAAAAAGATAAGTAATGTCTTTTTGTTTATTTCTGTGTTCAATTATTTTCAAAATATTTTCCATGTTTATATGGAAAGAAATATATAAATATTATATAATATTGTATACGCAAGAAAATAGTAGATGCATACTCTTTATTTTAAAAGGGATTTTCTTGAATATATTAAAGAGGGTTACTCTTTAATATCAATATTTATATAATATTTTATAACAAGAAAATAGAATATGCATGCTCTATATTTTAAAAGAGGTTTTCTTGAATATATTAAAGAGGGTAGCTCTTTAATATAAATATTTACATAATATGATATAGGCAAGAAAATAGAAGATGCATGATCTTTATTTTAAAAGGGATTTTGTACTCATTTAGTTTAGAAAATGAGAACAAATCCAAGGTATTTTCTTGAATAGATTAAAGAGGGTAACTCTTTAATATAAATACTTATATAATATTGTATAATCAAGAAAATAGAGATGCATGCTCATTATTCTTAAAGGGATTTTGTACTCATTTAGTTTAGGAAATGAGAACAAATCCAAGGTATTTACTTGGGAATGAATATAGATTAAAGAGGGTAACTCTTGAAATATTTTCATGTGTAGTGAAGAAGAAAAAGAGAATTTTCTCACACTAATATTCTTGGAAGTGTTTTTATGAATATTTATGTATACATTAACTATGTTGTAAATAATAATTATTTAATAAATCCATGGGTAGTTTCAAAAATCAATGGGTATTTTACCATGGTGTTGGTGGAGATTAAATATTTCATAAATCCATGGGTAGTTTACCATGGTGTTGGTCGAGATTAAATATTTCATAAATACATGGGTAGTTTACCATGGTGTTGGTAGAGATTAAATATTTCATAAATCCATGGGTAGATTATGTGTTTGTAAATATTAGTTATTTCATAAATCCATGAATAGATTACCATGGTGTTGGTAAAGAATATTTATTCAATAAATCCATGGATAGAGGAACTATTCAGTTATATTACTTTTATATTATCATGTTTATGATGTTAATTAATTTTTGAAGAAGATCATGCATAGGCATGAAATATAAGTATTAAATTTCATTGGAAAGAATATATCTATCTGTAGGTGGGAAAGATAGCATGTTGTGTTAAACTACATTGGAAAGGATTGTTAGTACATGTATTTGTATGCTTAATTCCATAGTTTTATAGAAAAGAAAACATATATTCACATGTTCACTTGCGTTGAGATTTCCTTTGGGAAGACTCATAAAGGAAGCTATGTGCTTCGTTGTGTAAGCACTCCTTTCGGAAGACTCTTTTGGAATCTATATGCATTTGCATGCATGGGGGAAATTTTTTTTTATGTTATCTTGCATTTCATGTACTAAAAGTAATAGCTCAAGGGTTAGCTATTTTGATTAAATTATGTAAATTGCATGCACGAGTATCATAACTATGTATCAGTTTATTTTAATTGTACGCTGGGGAGATCTAGGTATTGTCTCGCAATACTTATGTGATGGAAACATTAGTTAATGTGATGACTTATAACCAACACATATGAGGTATGTGTTGTTAAAGGGAGAATGTCAAGGTACAATACTTTCATGTCATGAATATACATAAGTAGATGGATAAACTACTATAGTATAGATATGTGAAATGATTTATTATACTTTATGAATTTTGACATCGATGTATGTTGAAGGTAACATTAGCAGGGTATGATGGTGATATGTATAAAGGAAATATTATGCTTAACCTGGTGGCAGGAAACTGATTATGGTTCATGCAAATGAGAACGAACTACCAGATGATCTAGTGTACGATGGACCATTGTAGGTACATCCATGCCATCAAGATATGAAGATATGAAGACCAGAGGGTAGATGGTATCACATTTATTGTAATGGATTTAAGCTATATATTTGTATATTTCTTTGTAAGATTTATAAATGATGGTTAAGGGATTGTCTCCCTTATATGCCATTGAGTGAGGGCTGATCACCCTCACAAGCGTTTAATAATAAAATTAAACATTTGCTGGTTTTCACCCTACGAGGTTTCCAGGGTATATTGGTGTTCAATGATGTGATTGATTATTGTGTCAAGTTGATGATGGTGGTTCCTTTCTTGTTATGATAGCAAGTATTTGATGACTACATGAATAATGAAATGAGTGGAAGGTTACATGATACAATATTTCGTTAATGTATAGTAATAGAGGTTGTTAATGGTTAAGGAGCTTACTATTCTTATTCTAAAAATTACACTATGAACTGGTAAACATTCTATGTAATGATGAGTAAGGAATAGTTAATAGTGAATGGATAGTTACCCGTGAGTAACGTGTATAATTTTTTTTTAACTCCTTACATTTCCATGTGAAGTTATAGGTGTATGTTACATACATGGAATATAAAAAATATTAAGGACAAAAATAAATTCAACGTCAACTATAAATAAATAAAATGAATGATATTTTTCATTTAATTAATATGTTCTTTCTAATTTATGGAATAATGGAATTTGTAACTCCATTATTTAATATGAGGTAGTATTGAAAATATATTAACAAAAAGGTGAATAGTAGATATTGACAGTGTAATTATTATATAAAAAGATTGACAAAAAAAATAACATATGATTAAAAAAATTTAATGGGGTGTATCTCAAAAAAAGGATACCTATACGTATTTCCTTATTTAACACTAAGTTAACATATGGAATATATCTGTGTGGGGTAGTAGCATAAATCAATACGAGTTGTTTTTAGTAATTTCTCTAAAATCGAGCTGGAATTTATGGAAATCACAAGATTGATATTGAAATCACAAGATTGATGGATAACCCTGCGAAATCGAAGTTAAATCCATATATACAGTAAAAAAACTATTTTAAATAACAAAATACAAGATTTTACCTTGAATATTTCAGTCAACACTGAAAAGTCGAAAAGTTCTCACCAAAGACAACTCCTAAATCAATATCTCAATGTAAACTAAGTATATATTATACAAATAAATGAAAATAAAAATTATGATTAAAACATTTTAACGGTATGTCAATCAAAATGAAAGAGATGTCCAATTATTTTCTTATTTAGTTTTGTATTGACACACTACATGTTTATGTGTATAATTATCATAAATCTAACTTAACCAAGTACCATATCAAAGATAATAAAGTGGAGTTGCAAACTTTATTTTTAAAATTTACAATGTAAATAAGGTTCTTATTTTAAGAAAATTTAGTATTCTCGAATTTTGATATACCAAAAGAAAAAATAAATTTACATTCATAAAAAAATTGTTACCATAAAATTTTAACGTAAATTTTAAGCTCCCCAATATTTTTGAGCATAGGAATAAAATCTTAAATCAAATTAAATAACTATTTTCTTTAGGTCCGATAGACCAAAGATTGGTCTCATTTGACATTAACCATCATCATCATCATCATCATCATCATTAAAATTTTAATTTTAATTTACAAGTAATAATTTTCAATCTACACTACAACTCATATCTTTAGAAGAGTGTTTAATTCGTGGGTTTCTCATTTCAACTAAATCATAATTTTCAATTAAAAATCTCATGTTGCTCCTTCTTGGAGCTATATTTGGATGTCCTCATAAATACATAAATAATCAAAATCTTTAGTGATTATAGAATGAATAAACATATTCTGCAATATTTTGTTACAAAAATTTGTAAGATCAAATTTTTTTAGTATTTTATTTGAATTATATAGCTTCTTCTCATGGTTTCACTTGAATAAAGAAAGAGTGCCAATTCACAGCATCCTAGTGTCATTATTAAGTTATGCCACAATACATACAATATTTTGATATCTTACTAAATGTATGATAAAAAATTTGTGATGTTCCATGTGTTGGTGAATTTTTAGGAAATTTTCCAAGTAATTTGCAATCATATTATTTAGATATCCATGATATTTCTTATTCGAGTTGTTTTCAAGTGCCTTTTTCAAAAAAAAAAAAAAAAATTATAATCTAAACTAGGAATTTTTCAAATGATTTATGATCATTTCATTTACATGTCTATAAGTGTGATTTCTTGAAAACAAATTCTACTTATTTTCATATTGAATTGTCTGGAATGTGGCAATGATTCATTGAAATCACAAGTTTAATGTGTGAAATTTGCACATTAGAATTTCCCAAGGGGTTTTCCAATGTGTTGAATTCATATATTCAATCAAAAACCCAATTTAAACAACAACAACAACAACAACAAAAATCCACAATTCTTTCTATCAGAATCGTGCTAAAAATGCAAGGGAAACTCTAAAAAGAAACACTTAAAGACAAATTCATACTTGTAAGGCATGCATACCAATTGAATACAACATTATATATACTATATAGTTGGCAATTATATTTCTCAGTTATTGATTGTTGGTAATGTTTTTCTTCAATCTCATATGTTATTAGACTCTCCATATAGAGTGGAATTTACTTCTCAAATGAATAATGTTCTTTTTTTAATATTTCAAAAATAATATTCCTTTTAATAATAATATTTTAAACAATTTTTAGTTTTATCTATTTTAAATTTAACTATAACTAAAAATATATATAATTTAAAGTTTTAAAGTTATGTAATATGGATTTCTTTTCCATTTTAAATCTAAATTTATGAAACAATAAAATCATATTTTAAGATCATATATATATAGGTATTTTGAATGTTTTCTATTTAATTCTACAATTGTTAATATAAACATTTGTTTCCATAAACAATGAACCAATGATGGACGTCATCCTATAGTTTTACTTTATTTATTAACATGTTTGTTTTTTTATAAAAAAATTATTATTTTATTTATATGCTATTATAATTTTATACTTTTAGATATAAAAAGAAATATATATTTGTAATTTTATATTTTATATAATTTTTTAATAAAATTAATAATTATTATAATATTAATATTTTTTTTCTTTTTAATTACATAAATGCATACTTATATTATGGTTAAATTTTCAAATGAGTTTAAGACTCCTTCAATATGTGATGTAAGGGCTAAAGAGTGTTCCATATTACAAGAATTTCTTGATGATCATGTTCAAGACACCAAAATCATCTCCATTCCAGGAGATTATGACCAAAATGTGCCCTACATGGCCCTCACAAGAGGAAACTAGGTGATGTGGCATTAGCTAGCCAAGTGTTGTCTCTCCAAAGTTATATAGAAGCCATCCCTTGTCACCTCAAGGATGACCATCATCATCTAGATTGTGGATCAAGTGATTCTCATCAAATAGTGGCAATGGAATACTAGGGTAGTCACATATTCACTCATCACATCATCAATATCTCCAATGCTAACAATCATGGGATTAATGTTCTAACATTTAGGAATTCCTCTGGTTGTAAATCATTATATAAATCCCTCTATTAGCAAAATTATATATCATAGGTATTGAAAATTTCAGCATCAAACTAAATCTACCTCTCTATAC
Source organism: Pinus albicaulis (assembly GCA_034641835.2). Taxonomy (NCBI): domain Eukaryota; kingdom Viridiplantae; phylum Streptophyta; class Pinopsida; order Pinales; family Pinaceae; genus Pinus; species Pinus albicaulis. The sequence goes on from JAXQQM020060203.1 coordinate 10,008, forward strand.
TTTGGATATGAGAACTTCTAGTCCACTAGTAAGGAGGTATGGAAATCACCTATAACATCCTCTACTACTGTGATGTCAAACATCTCACAAAATCTCCTTATAATGAAGTTTATGTAAATTGATCATTAGGTAAATAAAATCATAGAGGCATCGCAGAGGAGCATATTTAAAGTTATCGTAATAACTTATACTTATCACATATATCACTACAACAAGTCCCATATAGACCTTCCCTCTATTATATTTGCAATGAATAGTTGGATAACCGTACTATGTGTTTCAAACACCCAAGGGGAAGTTAAAATTCCTAGGTCAATCCATTAGTCCATGGGCACAACTGTAGAGGGTGGCAATGCATTGGGAAAGAGTTAAGGGTTTGGTGACATAGCCAAGAGACCAACTACGTGATGTCCAACATATAGAGTGTATATATGTAAAAAGGGATCAATCATGGAGACATGAGTTACCCCTTTTATTGGCGTACTATTTCCACCACTCTAATACAACTTAAGAAATGGTGATTTATTTCTCATAAAGGTTGGGAAAATACAAGGATTTATTTTTATTTGGGTAGGATTAGGTGCTCTTACAACAAGGCATTGGCTAATTAGGTGGATAGAGCTCATAATAGGCTTTTCCTGATGAGATAATTATGTTCCCAACCATATCTTGTATTTTTTATATTTTTTTTATATATTATTATGGATTTATTTTACTTTATCATTATCTTGGTGGCATAAACCTCTTTCCAAACTATTTCAAAAGATGATGATAAGATAGTGACACTTTCCATGACCACTTAGCACCTCTATAAAGAATCAAATATAAATACAGTTAATAATGGAATGTGTTATGTATGGTATATCATAGGGATGCCACTCCAATTATGGCCTCCATAGTAGTGCCCTTGAATTACAACCCTCATGGTAGTGTCCTTCTAGGATGGCACATGAAGCCATTTGTGATGTAAGCACAATTGGCAATGAATTGATATAAGTTCACTTTAGCATGAAAACTATAAAGTTAACTAAGAGCGTGTGGATGAGGCAGATTAATTATTTTTCAACCTGGAGAGGTTTGACCATGTAATTATTTATCTTTCGAATAGTCACTGATTAAATGCCATATTTTATTCCCATAGGCTATTTTTAAGGAAAATGGGGATCAATTATTACAATTATTTAGCTATCACACAAGTGAAAAGAGTAATATTTGGAAGTGTCAATGTATAGTTAAATTAAAGGGTCTTATTAAGTGAATGTGGGTAAAATTAAAAAAATATAAAATCAATTTATATTATTGAGTAGGAAAAAGTAGAAAATGGGAGATTCGTGGTATTTTTATGACCCATGGTGTCGACCTATTGTATTATTACTAACCACCAATCTCATTATCTCTATATCTCCCTTTCTCGCATACACACTCCCCTTCACCTCTCTCAAGAATCCTCCTCCACCTTCCCCCTAATTTTATCTCTCACGCCCTCTCTCCCCATCGCCCCCCACCCCCTCCCCTCTGCTCTCTCTTTCTCTCCCACATTATACCACCAATTATACTCTACATCTCCCGAACTACCACTTCCACTCCCACCGTCCACCTCCATTTATTTATTTTTCTTATTCCTTCCCACTCCCCCTCTCTCTCTTCTCTCTTTCCCTCCCTAACTCTTGTCACACACATTCTCTCTCTATATATATCCCTTCACACTTTACCTCTCCCTCGTTCACTCCCACTCTCTCACATCATCTCCCCCATCAGCCCTCTCTCTCTCTCTCTATATATATATATATATATATATTCCACTCACTCTCTCTCTCCCACCCTACCATTCTTTATCCCCCCATGTCACTCTCGCTACATATCTCACTATATCTCCTCTCCCTTACCTCTCCGTCCTTATTTATCTTGCTTCCTCCCCCACTCTCTCACATCATTCCTCCCCCCTCTCTCCCTCCCTCCCTCCCTCCATCTATCCATATCTCAACCCTTTTTCATCCCCCACCTCCCTCTACCTCTCTAACGATCCCCCTTTCTCTCTCTCTCTCTCTCTCTCTGCCCCTCCCCCAATGTTCCTAGACCACTCCCATCCATTCCCTTCACTCTATCACCCTCCATTCCTCCCTCCCACTTTATCTCCACCTCTCTCTCTCTCTTCCCCTCACCCGCTCTCTATATCTATCCCCTATTCTCTCTCTCTCTCTCTGTCTCTCTCTCTCTCTCTCTATATATATATATATATATACTCCACTCCCTCCCTCCCTCTTTCTCTCTCGTTTCCCCCACTCTCTCCCCCTCTCCCCTCCTCTATCCCTCACTCACTCCCTTTGATTATTTCTCCCTCCCCCCATCCCCCACAATCTCTACCCCTCTTCCCTTCTCTCTCTCTCTCTCTCTCTCTCTCTCTCTCTCTCTCTCTCTCTTTGTCCCCCTCTCTCTCCCACTCTCCCCTTCTCCCCATCTCTCTCTCTCCTGATCTCTCTGCCCTCTTTTTCTCTCTCTCACCCCCTCCCCCTCTATTTATCTCCCTATATATATATACCTCCCTGACTTCTCTCCCTCTCTCTCCCTCTCCTGTTCACTCTCCCTCCTCCTATATCTCTCTCTCCCCCATTCCAACTCTCCCTCTCTCTATCTCCCTCCCTCCCTCCCTCCCCCCCTCTATCCCTTTGCCCCCAATCTCTCTCTCTCCCTTTCCCTCCCTCCAGCTCTCTATCTCTCTCACTCTCTCCCCCCCTCTATATTTCTCTTCCCCCCCCCTCTCTCTCTCTCTTTGTCACTCATTCAGTCACTCTCACTCTTTCTCCATCCCCCCACCGCCCTCTCTCTCTACCCCTCTCCCCCTCTCTATCTCTCTCCCCCTATCTATCTCTATCTCGCCACCCCTCCCCCTCTCTCTCTACCAACTTTATCTATCTTTCGCTCTCCCTCCATCTCTCTCTTTCACTCTCACTCTCCCACCCTCTCTCCTTTCCTCCCCCGCCCTCTCTCTCTCTCCCTCTTTCTCTCTCTTCCCCTCTTTTTCTCTCTTTTCCCACTCTCCCTCTCCATCTCTCTCTCCCACTACATATCACTCCCCCTCCCCCACTCTCTCTCCCACTCTATCTCTCCTTCTATCTCTCTGTCTCCCCCTCTCTCCCCCCCTATTTCTCGCTCTCCCTGTCTCTCTATCTCATTCTCTTTTTCTCCTTATCCTTCTCACTCCCCTTCCCCCTCCCTCTCTCTTTCTCTCTCTCTCTCTCTCTACCCCACTCTCTCTTTATCCCTCTCCCTCACTCGCTCTCTCCCTCTCTCTCTCTTTCTCTCCCTTCCTCCATTTCTCTCTCTTTCTCTCTTTCTCTCTATCACTCTCTTGTACTGTCTATCCCCCCCTCTCTCTATATCTCTCCTTTTATCACTCTATCTCTCTCTCTCGCCTCCCCTCTCTCTATTTTTGTGTCTCTTTACCTGCATCCCTCTCTCTCCACCTCTCCCCCTTTACCTCTCTCTCTCTCTCTCTCTCTCTCCCCTTTGTATGTCTCTCCCCCTCCCCCTCCTCTCTCCCTCCACACCTCTCTCTCCTACTCCTCCCTCCCTCTTCTTCCCCCTCTCCCTCTCTCCCACTCCCTCTCCTTACCTCTCCCTACCTCTCTCTATGTCCTCCCCTCTCTCTTTCTCTCTGTCCCCTCTCTCTCTTCCTAAAAATATATGCACGCTAATTTCTAAAGTGAAAAAAATAAAAAAACCTTAATATTATATCTAATTTATACAAATTATTTAAGGAGACATTATTTAAAAAAAATTAGGAGAGATTTTATATATATCATGATAAATTTTGAATTGAATTGACCTCACCATATTAATATATAGTAAATTAAAGGTATCTTCAAATAAAGTGACTATAGCTCATTAAGGATCTTAATTAGAAGACATAAAGGTTATTAATCAAAAGGATGTTTTCTATATTTCTGATCATCTTTGCACCAATTTTTTTAATTGGTTTATTTAATATCAGTATAAGTTTTCACTCTAATTTAATGTAAAATTGATTAATTATTTTTTCATTCACATGGAAACAAAAAAGAAGAAGAAGATTTAAATATACTATAAATTGCTAGAATTTGGAGTAGGTTTTAGCCATATATATATATATATATATATATATATATATATATATATATAATCCTTATTAAAAGAGTTGGTAAAAGTCACTTTACATTTACTTAAAAACTATAATAATATATGCTCTTGGCAACCATTCTTCAACCGAGCCATATTCAAAAATATAACCTTATATTTATAGTTTTGACCCTAAGGAGCGCTAAAGAGATTTTAGAGTGGATACATCTCACTAGTCAAATGCAGATGACATCACCCTACAAACAAGATGATTTGCATATCATCATTGTCATTATTCATTTACCCTTACATCCAACGTTCAATCCCAGCTACCAGGAATTACACAAACCATACAACTATGGTTGACATCATAGCTTGAGATCCATACATATTATCTTGTAAAGTACCTGCAACAAATTAAATAAACACATCATAAATAAATAAAGTACCTGCAACAAATTTGTTGTAAAAAATAATAGCCCAAAGACAGTTTGGGTTTGGTTTTGGGTAGAAGCAACTACAATAGCACATTGGAACATGACAACCCTCCCCTTCGGAGTTCCTGTGACAAACTCTCCCCTTGGAAGTTCCTAATTAATGATTTTCATCATGGACTGGTAATTAGGTGGTTTCTACCATGTTCGACACCAACACATTTATTCACATGGATAGATTCATAAATTGGGTTGATTGAGATCACGGTGAAGGCCCTGGGTCACATCTAATTTTTTGGTCTGGGCTGGGAAGAGTTATTGAGTATTCATGATTGTATACATGATCCTATCTATATGGATGATTGTTTCCATACCACCGATCCATTTCTATTATCTCTTTACAGGGGTGGTTGCGAGCATATCATGGTCTCATGTGTCATTTTATGCCTAGTGTAACATTATATTGTTATCCGTATTTATACAAGAGACGCCATATCTTGTAAATGTTTAATTTGGCGGGTTTTCCAAAGGGTTTCTATGTTCTTTTCCTTGGTTCATAAAGAATTTTAGAAATCACTTCATGCTCTTCCTTCATGCTTTAGGGGGCTTCTATTACATAGTAATTTGTTACCATGCTCATTTTTCCGTACTTGATCCTGAAATGCCCCGTGACGAATCTTGTGCAATGTTTCCATCATCAATAAATATGTTAACATATCCCCTTGAAGATCCAAATAAGATCTAAATCAAATGAATTTCAGATATTGGTTTGCTATACTTTTCGAGATATGATTTAAGGAACTTAGGGTTTTTGTAGGATCCCGAATTTCATGTCAAATAGGTGACCTTGAGAAAATCGTCATAACTTCCTGTCTGAGCATTGGATTTAAATTATTAAAAAGTGACAGAAAGAGGATCGGTTCCAGTTTGTTGCGCATTATTTTCAAGACCGAATTTTGAAACTGTGACATGTGGCACTTCGTAAAAGTTCACTCTACTGAACTATTCTATAATCAGGTCATCGTAGGAGATTGGGCATAACTATTTCTTGAAGAATCCAATGTTGATCATACCTATTACATTGGAAAGAGTACTCAGAGGGCTACCACAAGCTGCAATTTTAGACCTTGAAGCTTGGAAATTACATAAATAAAACATATTCAATACCGATCTTCTAGAAGGCAAGAAAAAATATTCATTCAAGGATCACTGCAGTAAGGACAACACATCAACAATCAAGGGTAAGTCTACTACAACAAGGTATGTATGATTAATTTTTGAATTTTAATTTGAATACCATCTTTGACATGTTTTTTTATAGGACATTGTAAGTATCTTTTATGTATGTTTGATTGGGTTCTGTTCATAAATGTTGAACATATTTACATTTGAAGTTTGAATATTTCTCTGACATATGGTTTGTAGGACAGTGTAAGTATTTTGTTTGTATATTTGTTTGGGTCGTGTTCATTAATGCATGTGTACAAAGGCGGACACAATAGGACAACTCAGACACATATAAGAAGGACAATGCAATGCCAAAGTACCATTACTTGAAGCAAACACAACAATACCTTAACAAATCCTAGTGTTCGAAGAAGTAGTCTCAAGTCAAGTATCAGGTTGTGTCAAAAGTTAGTATTGTAAAAATCATCATTGTAAAATTGTGGAAGAGTCATTATTGTAAAAGAGTCAATGTGCATAGAGTTGGAGAGGCACTTTTTGGAGGTGTAAGTGTCATTTTTGGATAATGTTATGGTTGGGTTGTAGGTCATAGTGTGATTGGGTGCTTGTTCTAGTTCAATAAAATAATTGTGAATTATATTTCATCATGGATCATTGTCCCTGGTATGAGATTACACACTCTTGTATTATTTATGGTCATTATAGGGTGGCAGGGAGGTGCTAGTTTGGTGCATGAAATCACCTACAGGTTGGATCCTGTGAACACTTTAGGGTCGTAGGATGGTCTAGGATGTCGGGGCATCCATTCACGTGACTAATAAAGAAACCAAGGCCTTGGGGTGTCCTTAGAGTGGGAGCTAAAGAAGAATGCTTTGATAGAATTCTAGGTAGTTGTACCTTTCATTTAAGTTGAGGCTACATATTAAAGAATTTATTAGAAAAGCCTTTAGTGGTTTTTGAATCAGAGGGGGTTTTCCACCTAAAATTCATGTGCCTATTGTGTTCTATTTTTTAGTGTTGTTACTGGATAAACAACAAGAATAATTGAATATTAACTAATGCTCTAAAAATATTTAAAAGTGCTAATTGATAAGAAATACTGATTCACCCCTCTCTCTTAGAATTTCGAACGATTGGTATCAGATCTTGGTTCGTTCAATAGTAGTCTAACAACTGGAAGGAGATCATGGAGTATACAAAGAATAGAGTTCCTCTGTTCAAAGAAAATAACTATGTACTTTGGAGTGGAAGAATGTAGGTTCATTTTCTAGCAGAAGGATATGAAGTATGGAAAATCATTGACAAAGGTTTTACAGTGATCCGTGATGAACAAGGAAAGAAAAATATAATATATGATTTAAAGTCTAAAGATCTCATTATCAATGGGCTTATCGAATCTGTCTATCTTAAGGTACTGAGTTGCAAAACAGCTAAAGAAGTATGGGGCAAGCTTGAGAATATATATGCAGGTGACTCAAATGTGAAAGAAACAAAGCTTCTAATTTACAGGGAAAAATTTGAGCAACTCAAAATGAAGGAAGATCAAAATATTGGTGCATACTTATAGTGTGTTGGTGAAATAACATATGCATTGGAAGGTTTGGGAGAATCTGTCGACATGAAAATTATTTTCCCAGAGATCCTTAGAACCTTTCTGGCAAGGTTCAACCCAAAGGTATCTGTCCTAGGATATAGTTTGAATCTAGCCAATCTCAGCAAACATGAATTTCATGGATTTCTTATGACATATGAAATGAGGATTGAAGAAAAGGACGACACGTCTCACCTAGAAACATCATTCACTACATCCAAGAAAACTAGTAAAGAAAATCATACTCCAAAAGAGAAAACTTGTAGTTGTAAGGAAGAAGAAAATGAAGAAGATTAAGAAGAATTTTTAGATAAATAATTTTCCTACTACACACGAAAAATGAGAACAGGTATGGGGAAATTCAAAGGTAAACTTCCATTGATATGTTTTGAATGTGGTGAGGTTATGCATTTTGTAGCTAAGTGTCGTAAAAAAACTGAGGTTGTTATGAAAGGAAAGAAAGGTTCGAGGAAGTTCAACAAGAAATGCAAGAAGAAATGTTTTAAGAAGAGCTTCTTCTCCAAAGAAGATAACTACTCATCCAATGAAGACAGTCATAACAAAGAAGAAATCAACGGAAGAGTGTTGTTTATGGCCAAGAATAATAAGATGGAAGCATCTGACAAAGAATAGATGGTTGAGGTTGAATCTCAAAATGAAGTGATCAGGTTTGTCACTCTCTCTCTCACTCTCTCTATCCTCTGTACTCTCTCTCCCTCCCTCCTCTCTCTATCTCTCTCTATCTCTCTCCCTCCCTCCTCTCCCTCTCTCTCCCCCCTTCTGTCTCCCCCTTCTCTCTCCCTATCCCCCCTCTCCATCTATTCCCCGCACTCTCTCTCTCTCCCTCCCTTCTCTCTCTCTCTCTCTCTCTCTCCCCCTCTCTCTCCACCCCCTCTCTATATCTTTATCTCTCCCCCTCTCTCACCATATATCTCTCTCCCTCTGCCTCTCTCTCTCTCTCTATCTCTCTCTGTCTCTCTCTTTTTGTGCGTGTGTCTCCCTCTTCCCCTCTCTCTCTCTCTCTTTGTCTCTCTCTATGGCATTCTCCCTCCCTCTCTCTCTCTCTCTCTTCCTTATGATCTCTCTCGCTCCCTCCTCATGCTCCCTTCCTGCCTCTCTCCCTCCCTCCCTCGCTCTCTCTCTCCCTCCCCCTTTCTCCCCACTCTCTCTCTCCCTTCTCTTCCCCCCTCTCTCTCTCTCTCCCCCCCCCACTCTCCCCCCTCCCATCTCTCTCTCTCCACCCCTCACTCTCTTTCTCTCTCCTTTGTTTGTCCCAACCCCTCCCCCTCTCACCCTCCCCTCCTCTATCTCTTCCTCTCTCTCTCCCTCTCTCTCCCCTCTCTCAATATCTCTCCCCACCTATTTCTCTCCCACCTCCCTCTCTCGCTCTGTCTATCTCTCTTTCTCTCTCTCTCTCTCTCTCTCTCTCTCTCTCTCTCTCTCTCTCTCTCTCCTTCCTCCCTCTCTCTCACCTTCCTTCTCTTTCTCTCTCTCATTCTCTCTCTCTCCGTTTATCTCTCTCATCAGTGTGTCTCTCCCCACCCCCCTGCCTTCCTCACCCATCCCCCACCCTCTCTCCTTCTCCCTCTCTCTCTCCTCCTCCCGCCCCCCCCCCTCTCTCTCTCTCCCTCCCGCCCCCCCCTTTCTCTCTCTCTCCCTCCCTCACACTCCCCCCCCTCTCTCCTTATCCCTCTCCCTTTGTGCCTACCGCACCCTCTCTCTCTCCCTCTCATCCTCCGCCCCCCCGCCCTCCTTCTCCCTTCTCTCTCTAAAAACCCCTCACTATCTTTCTCTATATATCCCTATCTCTCCCCCTATCTCCCTCTCTCTCCCCATCTATCTCTGATCCTCTTTGTCTCTCTCACTCCCCTCTCTCTCTATGTCTCATTTCACACCTCTCTCTCTTTGTCTCTCCCTCTAGCCTTCTCTCTCTCTCTCTCTATCTCTCTCTCTCTCTCTCTCTCTCATTTCGTTATACTCTTTTCCTCCCTCCCCTTGCTCTCTCTCTATATCTCTCTCTCCCTCCCTCACTCCCTCTCTCCCTCCCCACCTCCCTCTCTCTCTCTCTCCATCTCCCTTCCCCACTCTCTCTCTCCCTCTCCCTTCCTCTCTCTCTCTCTCTCACTCTTTGTCTCCCTCTCCCTCTCTCTATCCCTCTCCCTCTCTCCCTATCCCTCTCTCTATCCCTCTCCATCCCAATATCTTTCTCTATGTCTTTCTCTTTCTCTCTCTCTCTCTATCTCTGTGTCTCTTCCCCACTCTTTCTCTCTCCCCCCCATTCTTTCTCTCTCTCTCTCTCTCTCTCTCCCTCTGTCCCCCTCCCCCCTCACTCTCTTTATCTCTCCTCTATTTGTATCTACTCCTCCCCCTCTCACCCTCCCCTCCTCCCTCTCTTCCTCTCTCCCTCCTTCTCCTATGTCTCTCTCTCCCCCTCTCCATTTCTGCCTTCCCCATCTCTCCCCCACCCTGCATTCCTCTCCCTCCCTCTCCTGTCTCTCAATCTCTCTCCCCCCGCTCTCTCTCTCGCCTCCCTCTTTGTCTCTCTCTCTATCTTTCTATATTTCTCTCTCACCCTCCTCCCTCTCTCTATCTCCCTCCCCCTCTCTCTCTCTTGCCTCCCCTCTCTCTTTCTCTCTATCTCCCTCCCTCTCTCTCTATCTCTCCCTATCTCTTTATCTCTCCCTCTCTCTCTCTCTCATCAGTTTGTCTCTCCCCATCTGCCTCCCCCCTCCCTCCCTCTCCCTCTCCACCCCTCTCTCCTTCTCCCTCTACCCCCCCCTTCTCTCTCTCTCTCTCTCTCTCTCACTTTTCCTCCCCCTTTCCCCCCCCCCTCTCTCCCTCTCCCTTCTCTCTCTCCCCCTCCCTCTATCTTCCCCTGTATATCCCTATCTCTCCCCCTTTGGCCCGCTCTCTCCCTCTGCCTCATTGTCTCTTTCACTCCCCTCTCCCTCTCTATGTCTCCCTCTGCCCCTATATCTATCTGTCTCTCCCTATGCCCTTCACTCTCTCTCTCTCTCCCCTTTCCTTATACTCTCTCTTCCTCTCTCCCCATGCCTCCCCATGCTCTCTCTCTGTATCCCTCTCTTCATCCCCCTCCCTCCCCGCCCCTCTCTCTCTCTCCATATCCCTTCCCCACTCTCTCTCCCCCTCTCCCTTCCTCCCTCTCTCTCTTTCTCTCTCACTCTCTCTCTCCCTCTCCCTCCCACTCTCTCTCTATGTTTGTCCCTCACTCTCTCTCTCCCCCCCTCACTCTCTTAATCTCTCCTTTGTTTTTCTCTAACCCTCCCCCTCTCTCTCCTCCATCCACCCTCTCCCCCTCTCTTAATCTTCTTCCCCCCTGCTCTCTCTCTTGCCTACCTCTTTGTCTCTAGCTCTGTATCTCTTTCTCTCTCTCTCCCTCATCCCTCTCTCTATCTCCCTCCCCTTTCTCTTTCTCTCTCTCTCACCCTCTCTCTCTATCTCTCCCTATCTCTTTATATCTCCCTATCTCTCTCTCATCGCTGCATCTCTCCCCAAGCCCCTCTCTCCCTCACCCTCCCCCTCCCCCCCCCCCCAAGCCCCTCTCTCCTTCTCCCTCTATCCCTCCCCACTCTCTCTCTCTCTCTCTCTCTCCACATCACACCCTCTCTCTCTCCGCTCCCTCCCTCTCTCTCTCTGCCTCCCCTCCCCCTTCCTCTCTCTTGCCTCCCCTCCCTCACTTTTCCTCCCTTAGCCTCACCCCCACCCCCACTTTCTCTCCCCCATCCCTATCTCTCCTCCTCCCCTCCCTCACTTTTCCTCACTCAGCCTGTCCTCCTCCCTCCCCACTCTCACTCTCTCTCTCCACATCCCCCCCCACTCTCTCTCCCCCTCTGTCCTCACCCTCTCTCTCCCCCTCCCTCCTCTATCTCTCTCTCTCTCTTCCCCCTCCCTCTATTTCCATCCCCCTTGTCTCCCTCTACCTCCCTCCCTCTCTCTCGCCTTTCATCTCTCCCTCCCTCTCTCTATATCTCTCCCCCCTCTCTCTCTATCCCCCTCTTTCTCTCTCTCTTAGTTCCTAATGTGAAAAAAACACACCTTAATAATATATATAATTCATACAAATTCTTTGAGGAAATATTAGACACTTTAAATATATCTCATAATAAATTTTGAATTGACTTCACCTCACCATAAGAAAGTGACTATAATACATTAAAGTAGAACAAATTAAGGTTATTAACTAAAAGATCTTCTCCAAATTTCTAATTGTTTTTCATCAATTATTTTAATTAGTTTAGTTAATATTAATCTAAATTTTACTCTCATTTAATATAAATTGATAAATTATTTTTTCATTGACATTGAAACATAAAGTATATTGAAGTGAACTACAAATTGCTAAAATTTCTTATCCATTTTAGCTAAAATATATAAAAACCTTATTAAAGGACTGGATAAAATCACATTAAATTTACTTCAGAGCTATAATAATATATGCTTTGGCAACGGGTAAAATGATCTTAACCTAACAATCTTCCAAAACATAACCCTATAATTTTTTTTTTAGTTTTGACAGTAAGGAGCGCTGAAGAGCTTTGCCGAGTGGATACATCTCACGAGTCAAATGCAAAAACAATGAAAATACAATGTAGAGGAATGTGGAAGGAAGATACTGGGACGCTGGAGCGATACATCAGTTCGAGTCTAGTGGAAACTCGACGAATTAGATGAAGTTTGGTTGCACATGAAAATGGCAATGAAGGCTGTATTGCACAACCTCTAAAGTAATTAAATAACTCTTGTATTTCATCAAAAAAGAGTCTTAAGATTTCGATACTAAGTCGACTAATTCAAATTGGCATCAATAGCTCAATAAAAAAAAGTTTATACTTGCATAGGAAAGATCCTCAAAATCCATATTTCTATCGTAGGCGGCCCGGTTGAAATTGGTATCAAGAACTCGATCAATTTTAGATTAAAATAAACTACTATGATATTAAAAAGAAGTGACACCTAAAAACGAGTTTATTCTTGCTCTCGAAGCGGAACGGAACACACAAATTTGAAAGCCAACACAAAAATAAACGTAAATCGAACAAGATAACTAATTAATTAAAGAAAAAAAGGCCAGAAAGGAAGAAGCCCATGAGGCCTGTTTGAGGGAGGTTAACTAATTAAAGAAAATGAAATAGAGAGTTGTTAAATTAATTAAAGAAAATGAAGTAAAAAGTAAATGCGAACAAGAAGTTTACATTAACAATAAATTACATTAAATTTAAATAAACACAGCAGAAATAAATAAAATACCTGGAAACAATTTGGAGTAGTAAAAAATAATAGCCCAAAAACAGTTTGGGTAACAGCAGCAACAAGAGCGCATTGGAACATGACAACTCTCCCCTCTGGGTTCTGTCACAAACTCTCCTGTAAGCGGTTCCTGTGAATCAAGAAAGAGCATTGATTGCATAGAGCTGATGATCTTCGGGAGCTGATGAGCCAAATTCATTGTGCTCATCAATAGAATAGAAAGAGAATTCATCAACAATGCTTCCAACCCATTGTCGTCCTCTTCTGTCAACACACAAAAATGGAGGCGCTTCACACAAAACATACCACAACGGAATGAGGAAGAAAGAGGGTGGAGATTTGAAATTATATGTGTTTCCGCGTCCTTTTCCTTCAACGTAAAAACTAAAAATGATATCCCTGATTCTCTGTACCTCTTCGGTTTTCTTCGGCTTTTTCCCAGATCAACGGATACTTCCGTTTTCTTTAGCTTTTTCCAGACCAACAGATATACTTTATTCACGGCTTTCACTCCCATTACCAACTCATCCATCCTAATTATTTCTATTTTAGGCAAGTCTGCCACCTGCACTTCTGGCAATTGTCCTATTTTTTTGTAAGCGAAGAAGATTCTTAACGGTCTATTTCTTTCACATTTGAATTTCCATTATTTTAGAGTTTGTGTGCTTTTGTTGTTTTTTTTGTTTTTCTATATTATGAATTTTTTTATGCTTTTGTGTTTTTTTCTTTTTATTTAATATTATTTATTATTATTATTATAACTCGGTAGCTTTTAAAATACTAAAATTTAAAATTTAAAACGTATTTTAAAAAAGAAATTTTAAAACAAAAAATAAGATAATATAAAAATTTATTAACAAATTAAAAGTTAAAAAAAACCTTTCAAATTACCTTTTAATTTGAAATGAGGCAAAATTATTTAGTAATATTGTTTGCATTTCATATATAGCTGCCAAAAAATTAAATAATAAGATTTATATAATTTTATGATAATATTTTATCTTATTGCATTTCAATTTCACGTTTTAGCTAGGCTATTAATAATATGATATTGGTTTTTATAATTTTTTTTTTTTCCAAAATTGAAATTTTGATATAATTTATTATTATTATTATTATTATTATTATTATTATTAATGTTAAAATTGCTAAATTATAATCTTGAAAGTTAAAAACAATATTTATTTTTTTATTTTTATTTTTTTTGTAAGTTTGGTAGTACCTTTCATTTTTTCACTTTTTCACTTTTTTTTTTTTTACTCCATCTTCATAACATGTCTAGATACATCACCCCAATTTTTTTTTTTACTCCATTTCATACCATGTCTAGATACAATATCAAATTGTAAAATGTTTTTTTTTTTACAAAATAAAAACACAAAATAATTTTATGAATTAAAATTTACCTAGTTTTCCTTATACACAAAAACTCGTACACAAAAATAATAATAAAACAAAAATCACATAAAATTAAATTTATCATTTTTATATTATATAAAATACTTTTTGTAACTTGAATATATATAAAAAACTAATAGTAATAATAATAATAATAATTAAATTTAAGATATAATATTTAAATAAATATTAAATATAATACAAAATTTGTTAATCATTTTTATAAAGAAAGTACGCATTCTTACCAACTTACAACAATAACAGGTAGTATTTTTCCTTGAATAATATATATGAGTCCACATGCATTAAGAAATAACAGTATATGACAATTGTGTTGATAACACAAATATGATTTTTTCCCACTATTTTAAAAAGTTATAAATAAAATATTTTAATATTTATTTTTAATAATGTAATTTAAAATAAACTAAAAAAAATTGAAAGAAAAATAATTGGGTTTCATTCATAACTTTTCTTTTGTCATATAATGTACAATCCTTTCTATATTTTAATATAATTTTGGCAATTAACATATTAGTATTTTTTAAATATTAATCATAAATAAAACATGTATTTTAATATGTATTGGATAGGTATTTTAATATGTATTTCTATAAATTAGTATACTTATATGATGTCTATTAATATTACATTAACAAATAATAAATGTATTTACATTACAAAAAATAAAAAAAAATTAATCATAAAAAAATTAAATTGCATTTTATTTCTTTAGTACAAGGAAGGTTCCTAATTTGATGAAATTGATATATTATATTTAGAATTATATTAATGTTGTAATTATAAAAAAAAAAATTATTTCGATATGCATAATAATTAAAATAATTTTATTTCAATTTGTGAGATATAAAATAATTTAAAAGAAATTGTTATCTTTTTTCTTTTGAATATTAGGAAGATGTGTAATTTTTTTATTTAAAAACATTCCAATACAAATCTTGGATGAGATATTAGAATATTCATATCAACTAATATATTCCAATATAAACTCTATATATATTTATATAGAGATAGAAATAAAAATAATTTATTTTGATAATATTTAAAACAATTTTATACCAACCTCACATACTTATAAAAAAAAAAAATTCAATTTAAAATATGTTTCCTTATTTCCTTATTTAACACTAAGTAGACACATGGAATATATGCGTGTCAGGTAGTAGCATAAATCAATACTAGTTGTGTTTAGTAATTTCTCTAAAATCGAGTTGGAATTTATGGAAATCACAAGATTGATATTGAAATCACAAGATTGATGGATAACTCTACACAATCGATGTTCCCTGCACAATCCATATATATAGTAAAAAAAACTAGTTTAAATAACAAAATACAAGATTCTACCTTGAATATGTCCATCGAGACTGAAAAGTCCTAAAGCTCTCACTAAGGACAACTCTTAAATCAGTATCTCAATGTAGACTAAGTATATTTTATACAAATAACTGAAAATAGAAATTATGATTAAAACATTGTAACAGACCTCCAGCGTAAACAATATGGTAAATTTATTTTTTTACTTTAACGGTTTTGCCAAGAAAATAAAGAAACAATTAGAAGTAAAATGAGTTCGATAAGGGTCATCCCCTACTGTGAAATAGGAATATATGTCATTTTAGTTATATATAAACACGATGCCAAGGGTTTTCTCTACAACATATCTGGTGAGCGCGAGGGATTGAAAAGGGCGATGGTGAAGGTTTTTTCTTTGAAGTCTGACACTGATTGGAAGGCATTCTGTAGCTGCATTATTTGGTTCGGTGCCTGTAACACACATACTCCAACCAACTCATGGGGATCCGCACCTAGAGTTGTGAGGGAGAATGCGTTGAAGGATCAAGCTCTAGAAACGTGTATGTATTTTCATAGTATTTTGATACATGTTGTTATCATAGTATTGGGATGCATGCTTCTATTGCAGATATTTTGATAGTTGCATGCTCTTATCATACTATTTGGATGTGTGTGTATTTGGATGCATGTTTTTATCTTTTTGATAGTTTCTAAAAGATGTATGGTTCTTAATGTATTTTTACCATTGCATATCTTAATATTGCATATGCTAAAGGTTAAGGTATGTAAAGATATATTTTACTGATACATATGTAATAAATATGATTACATAAGTAATTAACCAGAAATAGTATATGTTATGAAATGTTAAAAGAAGTGAAGAAAGTGAACACTTGCTTCGATTAACCTTAAAGAAAGTGAAGAAAGTGAACTTGCTTCAATTAACCTTGGAGATGTTTAGGTGAATTAGAAACTAACCAAAATATTTCTTGAAAAAGTTAAAAATGTCTTTGCATAAGACATGCATAATTTTATTTATCTTTCTCGTGAAGAAAATACTATTATCTGTTTTCTTGATTCCTTGGAAGGAACACATTTGGTGCTATATTCCTAGAAAAATGAATATGAGTTATAGATTTCTTGGAAAGGTTGCATGTCTAGATGAATACTTTTTTATTTAGGTGTGCTAACCTTTTATTGTTTCCTAGTTTTATGCATAAAATAAAGTTAAAGGGAAGCATGAGAAACCACATGTAGAAAAACAAGGAAAGTAGGTTATATTGGCTTCTTTTGAAGAAGAAGTAGGTTTTTGTTTACATGAGAATAATAACTAAGTGATGGTAGAATTCTAAAGAATGATAAGCTCTTTCATGTGAAAATAATAGTCATTATAGCGATATATTATTTTCATGGTTAAAGGAGCTAATCAGTTATATTCCTTAGATGAACAAACTAAGTGATTATTTTAATATTATTATGATTATGATGATAATTCCTTTTGGAAAAGATCATGCATATACATGCAATATATGTATTAACTTTTATTGAAAAAGAATATATATATTTGTATGTAGGAAGATAGCTTGTGGTATTAAACGACATTGAATATGATTGTTAGTATAATCTTGAAAAAGAAGACATGTATTTGTATGCTTAATTGCATAGTTTTACAAAAAAAGGAAAACATATGTTTACATGTTCACTAGCATTGAGATTTTCTTTGGGAAGACTCATGAAGGAGGTTATGTGCTTCCTTGTGTAAGCACTCCTTTAGGGAGAATCTTTTGGAATCGATATGTATTTGCATGCATGGGAGAAACAATTGTTATGTTAGCTTGCATTCCATGTACTAAAAGTAATAGCTTAAGGGTTAGCTATTTTTATTAAATTTATGTAAATCACATGCATAAATATATTAACTGATGTATCAGTTTATTTTAAAGAAAAGCTTCGGAGATGTAGCCATTGTCTTGCAGGAATGTGTGCTTATGTGTTGGAAATATTAGTTATTGTGATGACTTATAACCAGCACATATGAGGTATGTGTTGTTAAATGGAGAATGTCAAGGTACTATACTTGCTTATCATGAATATACATGAGTAGATGGAGAAACTACTATAGCACTGATATGTGAAATGTTTGATTAATACTTTATGAATCTTGACATCATTTTATGTTGAAGGCATCACAGCAGGGAATGATGGTGACATGTACAAAGGAATATTATGCTTGTCATGTACAAAGGAAGGTTATGCTTGTCCTGGTGGCAGGTAAATGATTAATGTTCATGCAGATGAGTACGAGTTGTAGGAAGGTCCTATGTATGATGGTCCATTGTAGGTACATCCATGCCACCAAGATGTGAAGATGTGAAGATATGAAGACTAGAGGGTAAATGGTATCATATTTATTGTAATGGATTTAAGCTAGATATTTGCATATTTCCTTGTAAGATTATATAAACGATGGTTAAGGGATGGTCTCCCTTATAAGCCATTAAGTGATGGGTTGAACACCATCAGGAGTGTTTAATAATAAAATTAAACGTTGCTGGTTTTCACCCTACGGGGTTTCCAGTGTATATTGGTGTTCAATGATGTGATTGATTATTGTGTCAAGATGATGATGTTGGTTCTTTTCTTGTTATGATGTTCATAATGGAAATTATGTGATGACTATATGAGTAATGAAATGAATGGAAGGTTACATCATACAGTATTATGTTAATGTACTGTAATGGGGGTTGTTAATTGTTAAGGATTTTACTATTCTTATTTATAAAAATACACTATGAACTGTTAAACATTCTATGTAATGATGAGTAACTGGTATTAAAAAAAAAATTAACTCCTTACATTTCCCTGTGAAGTTAATGGTGTATGTTACAAGTGGTATCGGAGCTAAAGGTTGTAACACTGGCACCTTTGGGATTTAGCGGAAAGAAATTGAGAGATCCGAGATGAAAAGCGTGTATGTGAAGGAAGGCATCGCATCTCTAATCCAGGTTGAATAAAGAGTTTCAAGAGATAAGCATTATTATCTTTCTTTTCTTGAAACACTAGTTATTGCATTTATGGAAAATACACTGCTTACAAAGTAAATACCTGTTGAGATAGAGTTTTTTTTTAAAAACGATATGTATTTTCCATGTACGTAAAACTTCTATTGTTGTGTTGAAGTTTTCATGAAAGAAGATGGGATTTTGGTATCTTGAAAAATGAAACATGTGCGTGTTTCTCTTGAAAATTTAACTAATATACATTTGATTTTTCTGGGAAATAAATATGTATATCTTGAAAATAAATCTTGCATGTAAATATTGCAACTAAAGGAGACAAATATAGAGCAAAATGTGGTTTTAATTAATATGCAAGATTGTGCTAGTTCTTTTGGAAAGTAATAAAGCATTGCTAATATGATAATCTTTTAGAAAGATATACCATGGTAAAAGACCAAACTACTCCGCTCCTTTTTCTGAGAAGAACCCATGTGAGTTCTTGCAAAGATTACCAGTATGTATCTTGAAAGGTGTGAGCAGTAGTAAAACATAAAGAAGTAAACTTGCTTGCCTTTATATATATATCTTGTTTAAGAAAAGATGGGAAGCTTGCTTTTCTTTAAAAGGGAATATGTACTGATGTGTTAAATGAAAAGGAATCCAAGTTCTTTTCTTGAAAATAAATATAGGCTAAAGAGAATAACCTCTTGAATATACTACATTGCTAGATGGATTATGTCAACTTCTTGATTTAGGTATATTAAAGGTTAAGTTAACCTTGTTAGTGTTGTGTAGTTTTTATGCATAAAAGAGGCTATCTATGGTAAATTCCTGGAAGCAAAGCATGAGCAACTTGCATGTATAATCATAGAGGAACAAGGTTCTTTGCATGCAATAGTTGTATTAGATTTCGTCGGAAAGAACATAAGTCTATATGTGGAAATGATAACATGTTTTGTTATCGTACTTTAGAAAAGATTCTTTGGCAAAGAAGATGAATTACATGTACAAAAACTAAAGTAATGTTTTGTTTTCCTTGAAATATATACATGGCTAATGTGGGTATAATATTTCAAGAATAAAGTATGTATTCTTATGTTTTATTCCATTAGTTTTATGGAAAAGAAAACCATGTTTTGCATGCCTATTATGTTATATGCCCTCGAAGAGGAATCATGAGTTTGCCTCCTCGATTATGTTAAGCACTCTATTGGGAAATTAATATTTACGCATTGTATGCATAGGAACAACTGTCAATGCGTTAGCTTTATTATATTTGCATGCTCCAAAGGCAAAATCTGAAGTGGTGGTTCTTTTGTAAAAGTTTAAGTAAAGTGAATGCACATTGTGTCATTTTCCATTAAAGGAATTTCTAAACAGATATAGTGATTTGTCTTGAACGAATGTATGCATGTGTAAAAAAAATTTCATAATAATGTGGGAGTAACATGAATTGATAATTACTTACTCACACTAATGTAGAGATGTTAGAAGAAAGCATGCTGTGACATTGTATTCACATCTCATATATGCACATGAATAGGTGTTAAAAGATCACTCAAAGATTGATTATTTATTGATTAAGGCTTTATCTAATCATGCTATAAAATCTTGTCGATGTTGCTAAAAGAAAACATTGTTGTGGAGGAGCAATGTGAATTCCTGATGAGGATGAGGATGACTATTGCAGTAGGGAGAGATGTCCTTCAAATGAAATAAAGATAAGTATTTTATGTTATTTTATTTTAAGAAGTCTATGCATATGCATGTTGACTCCTTTAAAAATGAATTGTTACATACACGGCATTGCATGAGATTAGCTTCCATTTAAGAGAGTTCTTAAACAATACATGCTATTATAATATACTTTTTCCGGATAAGAATATGCATATGAGGTTAATATGTGTATTATGCCTTATTTCTTTAGGAAAGAAAGTATAAAAAAACATGAAAGAAAAATAGCTACCTTTCATTTGAGTTGGAAAAGAAGTAGTTGTTTTTGCATGCAATAAAAATTTCTAAGTTACCATGCACTACTTTAAAAAGATGAATGTGTATAGTGATGGTGTGTGAAACTAATGCATGAATGCAAAAGATGAGGAAAGTCCTTATATAAGATGATATAGTGTTATAATTAAATCGAATAAACCTCTTAATGGGTCAAGTTGTGAAACTTAAATGACTAGTTGACTAACTAGTGTTTGCATGAGTCGTCATGACTGCATTACGATCATAATGGCATGGAATGACTAGTTTTCGAGTGACTCGTGTCATGAATGCATTAAAATTAATAATAGCATTGATTAGTTATGAATGAATAACTAATGAGAGTTATGTGCACGAATCGATTTTGACTAAAGCTATTTGAAAGTTGTAAACAAGTGATTATGATAATTACTTTGTATGTCAGTCTGTTGGAACAGAACATTATGAGAATTGGAAATGTTTGCATCTGATAATAAGTGCTTGAGAGATACATATTTACGATTAGCATTGTTTCTTATAGTAAGCATGAGTAGCTTAATAGAAACATAAAATCTGTGAAAATAAAACATCGCAAACATTGCAATGTGAATTGCAACAGTAAACATTTAAGTATCATGTTTTAATGTACAACACATGTATGTTACTTCCAGGGGGGGGAAGTTATGACATCTTCATTAAAGCTAACTAGTATTAACTAGTTAAAGACAATTTGTTTAATTTTCTTTTATCTAGCAAGAAAAACTTAAATCATCACTATTGATAAAGAAAATTATTTAATTGTTGGAATTAATTAATGAAAAGAAAATATTTTTAAGCTGATGGTAAAAATGTTTCCAAGAATAGGAAGTGGTTGGGGACAGTTGGAAAGACAGTTACCTACTCCTCTGAGGATAAGCTGGATCCCCGGGGAGGAGTAGGCGTTCTGTGAAATTGGTAAAGGGGGAGTATTTTCTCGAGTTGGTTGGGACCAGTTGAAAATAGCTTACAGCAACCCTTGTAAAACCAAAAACATCTGAGTATGACTGGAATTAGAGAATTGGACCAGACTATCCCAAATTTCTCTTCTAGGCTTTTATGTATATTTGGATTAGCCCATCAGAGATATGGTAAGAAGATACACTATTAACAGTAATACTGTCTAGATTAGGGCTAGGGGTCAAGTAGAAGACGTAATTGCCTCACTTGATGGTTGGGGAAGAACCACATCTTGAAAGACTAAAAATTTCGGATAAGTATAAATACTTTTAGTGTGGAAATATTATTTATGCAATTTGAAAAATGACTAAATCCTATGGATTATGAGCATTTTTTACCATTGTGGTTCTCATAGTGGAACAAGTTAAGTGAAAGTTACATGTGTTATCTTAAACAAATTTTTATATCTTATGTAGATTAAGAGAAAAGGACCTTAGCGCTCGAAAAATGAATTACTGAATGTATAAGTTCATTTATATTATTACTAATTTGTTTGAATGTCTTAGCAGAAGCTAAGATAGTGTGCACATGATGCATTAATGAGAGGATTGGTTCTCTCTGAGTACTTATGGAAGTACTCGATTAAAACAACTGTTGATATTGCAAGAATGTTTGATAGTTTCAAGTATTTTCATTTGATTGAAACTTTGTGACTAATGAGATTGAATTGTTAGTCATACATTACAGGTGTTGATGGGTGTTCAACCATTCTCAGAAAGCTTGCGCAAAAGCCATAATTTATTCCAATAGTAATTGGTTGGTAAGTTCGTATAGATATTTTTCTATACTTTTGTGAAATGAATAAGGGATAAACAGTTAGAAATGGAAATGAAATTTTCTTTGCACTATACATGCTTATGAATATAGATAATAACATTATTGTTTTAAATAATGACATTTAAGGAAACAAAAGTGTTTCTTTGCCAAGGGGAAGGAACCCCTTTGGGTTGTTTATATTATTATATCCTGAGTATAAGTTTAAATTTCTTTGAGAGAAGCACACCGAGGACAGTGTTCCCTTAAGGGGGGGAGTATGTAATGGACACTCCTGTACTTAAAAAATATGGTAAATCTATTTTATTTACTTTAACGGTTTCCAATAAATCAAGAACGATTAAATAAAATAAGGTTCGATAAGGGTCATCCCCTACTTGTGAAATAGGAATATATGCCATTTTAGTTATATATAAACACGATGCCAAGGGGTTTCCTGCACCAACATATACGGTGACACGAGGATTGAAAAGGCGATAATTTGAAGGATTTTTCTTTCGAAGTAGCCAGTTAGAAGACGTTCTGCGACTACATTATTTTGTTTGGTACACCATAACACACATACTCAGGCCAACTCATGGGGATCCGCACCTAGAGTTAACGAGGGAGAATGCGTTGAAGGATTCAAGCTCGAAAAACGTGTATGTATTTTCATAGTATTTTGATACATCTTGTTATCATAATATTTGGATGCATGCTTCTATTGTAGATATGTTGATAATTGCATGCTCTTATCCTAGTATTTGGATGCATGCTTTTACCTTTCTAACAGTTTCTTAAAGATGTATGGTTCTTAATGTATTTTTACCATTGTATATCTTAAGATTGCATATGTTAAAGGTTAAGGTATGTAAAGATATATTTTAGTGATACATATGTAATAAATATGATTACATAAGTAATTAACGAGAAACAGTGTACATTATGAAATGTTAAAAGGACTATTTCTTGAAAAAGTTAAAAATGTCTTTGCATAAGACATGCATAATTTTATTTATCTTTCTCGTGAAGAAAATACTAATATCTATTTTCTTGATTCCTTTGAAGGAACACATTTGGTGCTATATTCCTGGAAAAAGGAATATGAGTCATGAATTTCTTTGAAAGGTTGCATGTCTAGATGAATACTTTTTGATTTAGGTGTATACAAGGTTAAGCTAACCTTTTATTGTTTCCTAGTTTTATGCATAAAATAAGGTTAAAGGGAAGCATGTGAAACCACATGTAGAAAGACAAGGAAAGTAGGTTATATTGGCTTCTTTTGAAGAAGAAGTAGGTTTTTGTTTACATGAGAATATAACTAAGTGATGGTGGAATTCTAAAGAATGATAAGCTCCTGCATGTGAAAATAATAGTCATTATAGCGATATACTATTTTCATGGTTAAAATAACTAATCAGTTTATTCCTTAGATGAATAAACTAAGTGACTAAGTGATTATTTAATCACGAATGTGATGTTAAATTCCTTTTGGAGGAATATATTGCATATACATGCAACATATGTATTAACTTTTATTAAAAAAGAATATACATATTTGTATGTGGGAAGATAGCTTGTGGTATTAACGACATTTGAATAAGTTGTTAGTATAATCTTGAAAAATAAGACATGTATTTGTATGCTTAATTGCATAGTTTTACAAAAAAGGAAAACATATGTTTACATGTTCACTAGCATTGAGATTTTCTTTGGGAAGACTCATGAAGGAGGTTATGTGCTTCGTTTTGTAAGCACTCCTTTAGGGAGACTCTTTTGGAATTGATATGCATTTGCATGCATGGGAGCAACAATTGTTATGTTAGCTTGCATTCCATGTACTAAAAGTAACAGCTTAAGGGTTAGCTATTTTGATTAAATTTATGTAAATCACATGCATAAATATCTTAACTAATGTATCAGTTTATTTTAAAGAAATGTAGCCATTGTCTTGCAGGAATGTGTGCTTATGTGATGGAAATATTAGTTATTGTGATTACTTATAACCAGCACATATGAGGTATGTGTTGTTAAAGGGAGAATATCAAGGTACTATACTTGCTTATCATGAATATACATGAGTAGATGGAGAAACTACTATAGTACTGATATGTGAAATGTTTGATTAATACTTTATGAATCTTGACATCATTTTATGTTGAAGGCATCATAGCAGGGAATGATGGTGACATGTACAAAGGAATATTATGCTTGCTATGTACAAAGGAAAGTTATGCTTGTCCTCGTGGCAGGTAAATGATTAATGCTCATGCAGATGAGTGCAAGTTGCAGGAAGGTCCAATGTATGATGGTGCATTGTAGGTACATCCATGCCACCAAGATGTGAAGATGTGAAGATATGAAGACTAGAGGGTAAATGGTATCATATTTATTGTAATGGCTTTAAGCTAGATATTTGCATATTTCCTTGTAAGATTATATAAACGATGGTTAAGGGATGGTCTCCCTTATAATTCATTGAGTGATGGGCTGAACACCCTCATAATCGTTTAATAATAAAATTAAACGTTCCTGGTTTTCACCCTACGGGGTTTCCAGGGTATATTGGTGTTCAATGATGTGATTGATTATTGTGTCAACATGAATGATGTTGGTTTCTTTCTTGTTATGATGCTCATAATGGCAATTATTTGATGACTATAGGAGTAATGAAATGGATGGAAGGTTACATCATACAGTATTATGTTAATGTACTATAATGGGGGTTGTTAATGGTTAATAAGTTTACTATTCTTATTTATAAAATTACACTATGAACTGTTAAACATTCTATGTAATGATGAGTAACTGGTATTAAAAAAAATTTAACTCCTTGGATTTCCCTATGAAGTTAATGGTGTATGTTACAAACATTTTAACAGTATGTGAATCAAAATGAAAGAGATGTCCAATTATTTTATTATTTAGTTTTGTATTGACACACTACATGTTTATGTGTATAATTATCATAAATCTACCTTAACCAAATACCATATCAAAGATAATAAAGTGGAGTTGCAAACTTTATTTTTAAAAATTTACAATGTAAATAAGGTTCTTATTTTAAGAAATTTTAGTTTTCCCAAATTTTGATATACGCAAAGAAAAAATAAATTTACATTCATAAAAAAATTATTACCATAAAATTTTAATGTAAATTATAATATATATATATATATATATATATATATATATATATATATATATTAATTTTAATTTATAGGTAATAATTTTCAATCTACACTACAACCCATATCTTTAGAAGAGTGTTTAATTCATGTGTGTCTCGTTTCAATTAAATCATAAATTTCAATTAAAAATCTCATGTTTCTCCTTCTTGGAGCTATATTTGGATGTCCTCATAACTACATACATAGTGAAAATATTTAGTGATTATAGAACGAATAAACATATATTGCAATATTTTGTTACAAAAATTTGTAAGATCGATTTTTTTTCTTATTTTATTTGAATTGTATAGCTTCTTTTGATGGTCTCACTCCAACAAAGAAAGAGTGTGAATTCACAGCATCCAAGTGTCATTATTAACTTATTCCACAATACATACAATATATTGATCTCTTATTAAATTTATGATAACAAATTTGTGATGTTCCATGCATTGGTGAATTTTTAGGAAATTTTCCAAGTAATTTGCAATCATATTATTAAGGTATCCATGGTAGTACTTATTCAATTTGTTTTCAAGTGTGAATTTTTGAAAAGTTTTTTGTTTTATTTTCTAATCTAAATTGTGAACTTTACAAGTTATTTATGATCATATTATTTATATTTCTATAAGTGTGACTTTTCGAAAAAAATTTATTGAGCTGTCTAGAATCTAGCAAAGATTCATTGAAATCACAAGTTTAATGTGTGAAATTTGTGAAATAGAACTTCCCAAAGGTTTTCCAATGTGTTGAATTCATATATGCAATCAAAAAACTAATTTAAACAAAAACAACAACAACAACAACAATATCCACAATTGTTTTCTATCAGAATCACGCTAAAAATCCAAGGGAAACTCCAAAAAGTAACACTTAAAGACAACTTCATACCTGCAAGGCATGCATGCCAATTGAATAAAGCATTATATAGTCTATATAGTTGGCCACTATATTTCACATTTATTGATTGTTGGTAAAGTTTTTCTTCAATATGATATGTTATTAGACCCTCCATATAGAGTGGAATTTACTTCTCAATTGAATAATGCTTTTTTTTTTTTTTTTTTTTCAAAAATAATATTCCTTTTAATAATTATATTTGAAATAATTTTTAGTTTAATCTATTTCAAATTTAACTATAACTAAAAATATGTATAATTTAAAGTTTTAAAGTTATGTAATATGGATTTCTTTTTCCTTTTAATCTAAATTTATGAAACAATACAATCATATATATATATATATATATAGGTATTTTGAATGTTTTCCATTTAAGTCCACAATTGTTAATATAAATAATTGTTTCCATAAAAAATGAACCAATGACCATGTCATCATATTTTTTTACTTTATTTATTAAGATGTTTGTTTTTTTTATAAAAGAATTATTATTTTGTTTAGATGCTACTATAATTTAATACTTTTAAATAGATTAAAAAAAAAGCTATTTGTAATTTGATATTTTATATATTTCTTTTTAATAAAATTAAGAGTTATTATAATATTAATATTTTTTTCTTTTTAATTACATAAATACATACTTATATTATGGTTAAATTTTCAAATGAGTTCAAGACTCTCTCAAAATGTGATGTAAGGGCTAAAGGGTGTTAGATATTCCAGGAATTTCTTGATGATCATGTTCAAGACACCAAAAGCATCTCCATTCCAGGAGATCATGACCAAAATGTGCCCTACATGGCCCTCACAAGAGGAAACTAGGTGATGTGGCATTAGCTAGCTAAGTTTTGTCTCTACAAAGTGATATAGAAGCCATCCCTTGTCACCTCAAGGATCACCATCATCATCTAGATTGTCGATCAAGTGATTCTCATCAAATAGTGGCAATTGAATACTAGGGTAATCACATATTCACTCATCACACAATCAATATCTCCAATGATAACAATCATGGGATTAATGTTCTAACATTTAGGGATTCCTCTATTTGTAAATCATTATATAAATCCATATATTAGCCAAATTATATATCATAGGTATTGAAAACTACATCATCAATGTAAATCTACCTCTCTATACTTTGGATATTAGAACTTCTAGTCCACTAGTAAGGAGGTAAGGAAATCATCTATAACATCCTCTGCTAGTGTGATGTCAAACTTCTCACAAAATATCCTTATAATAATGTTTATGTAAATTCATCATTAGTTAAATAAAATCATAGAGGCAATGCAAAGGACCATAATTAAATTTATAGTAGCAACCAATACTTATCACATATCTCACTACAACAAGTCCCATATAGACCTTCCCTCTCTTATATTTGTGATGAATACTTGGATAAATGTACTATGTGTTTCA